>JAWMAR010000066.1:5289585-5315744 GCA_036785375.1 Leucoraja ocellata | reverse complement strand
ATTTGCCACAGAAGGCTGTGGAGACGAAATGAGTGGATTTGTTCAAGGCAGAGATAGATAGATTCTTGATTAGTACGGGTGTCGGGGGTTATGGGGAGAAAGCAGGAGAATGGGGTTAGGAGGGAGAGATAGATCAGCCATGATTGAATGGCGGAATAGACGATGGGCAGAATGGCCTAGATCTACTACTATCACTTATGACCTTATGACCTCATGACGTCGTATCCACAGGGAGACCCCCTGCTGCCACTAATCTTAAGGCTGGCTTTGGTTATATTTATGTCATGATTACTCTGACTTACACCCAACAGCATTTTGATTGTTTGGACTCAAACCTTGGCATCGACTCCCATTTCCTTCTAAGTACATGTCTGAAGAATCCTCTGACCCATTACAGATACAAAGTTGCCATGTCTTAAAAGTCCTTGGAGACCACTCAGTGTTGGTCTATGATTGAGGTACAATGCTGGTATACCATTCATATTGCGAGCAACATGTGATGGTTAATTGAACAAAGTGACTTATGTGCCCATTCTCAGGAACTATTTAATTCCTGTTAACTTGCCATAATGATGTAACCTAAAACTGGCACCATTGCAGTTCTGAGAGCGTGCCAAATAAGTCAGCCTGTTGCCTAAATTAGATTTTTTTTCTTTTCTTATTTCTATGGGAGGGTCCATAGAGAATTACTGTATTTTAGATGATGTCATTCAAGGGGAACCATATTCAGAACCTAAGGCCAAACCCTGTACTTTCCCTGACAATTTCTAACCAAGACCACATGAAGTAATTTTGACTTGATTGAGTAGTTTAAACGGCCGCGGGGCTTACCGTTGTCCGCCGGAGGCTCCAACATCAAGAGCCTGGATCGCCTCGACGCAGCAGTTTGACCATGGGAGAAGAACAAAGAACAGGGAAGAGTTAAGACTTTTGCCTTCCATCACAGTGAGGAGGTGTTTGAAGTTTCACTGTGATGTATGTGTAAATTGTGTTAATTGGGTGTTTTGTTCTTTTTTATGTTATGGCTGCAGGAACAAAATTTTGTTTGAACCTTGTTTGTTTGAATGACAATAAATGGCATTCTATTCTATTCCATTCTAGGTTAATTAAAACTACATGCTGCAACTTGACACATTGCATGGTTCATTAAAACTTTTTCCTAATTGCTTGCCATGTACAATTATCCATCTGCAATTTGTTATGTTAGACTCTGCTTTGAGCTGTATTCTTCTGGTTGTGGTGTGGCGGCGCCTATCGGCAGCAGCTCGACTTCAGTCCGGGTGTCTTTTTTTAAATTTTTGTCTCGTTAAAAGTATGTCTTGACTAGTGTTTATTATTTTTTTAGCTGTGTATATGTGGGGGGTGGGGGGAAACTGTTAGTCTCTTCCCTGTACTGGGATCCGACTTTTTCCCTGTCAGGTTCTCCAGTGTCGTTGGACCTCACATCGTGGAGTTGGCGGCGGCCTCCGGCCTGGACCAACCTGAGGGCTCCAGTTGCGGAGCCTGTGGACTCGCCATCGTGGAGCTGGCCGACTTCGGAGCAGGAGGAGCTGTGGTGGCGCACGGCTGCAACCCGACTACGGAGCTTCGGAGGCTCCGGCCGCAGGCTCGGTGGACGATAACATCGGGAGCTCCAGGTCCCTGGTGGGAGACCGTTTTTCGGAGCTCCCACAATGGCAACTTCTCCCGCTGGAATCGCGGGGTTTAAAGGACTCGGAGTGGGGCCTAACATCGCCCCGCGCAGCTTAAACAGCTGTGGGACTTACCATCGCCCACTGGGTAGCAATGTTACAAAATTTTGAGATTTAAAAAATCAAGTCTGCAATTTATCCCATCAAATAAAGCATAACAATAGGTTTAATTTGACACCAAATTCACTTTCATATCTCAAGTATTAAAAATGTTATGACCATTTTCATACTCGGAAATTAGCATCTTGTTCCCTATTGATTTTCAATGGACATTACAAAAAAGCTGTGATCTTGGATAGTCAAACGCCCATTTCTTAAGGAAAGATTAACATTTTTAAATAGCCTAAGTGTCCAAAGATTATTCACAAATAATTCACAATATAACATGATTTTTATATCTAATTTACATTAATTTATAGGCCAAATGGAAGGAATTTAGTGTTCAATTGCTGTAAATAAATGCCCATTTAAATCGGCTTTCTAGTGGGTTCATGTGGAACGCGCTGGTTTAGAACGTTGACATAGCGCTGGATTAGTGCCCTCAAATGCCGAGAAAAATACTGCGGGATATAAAAAGCCCAAAATGAGCTACTCGCTATAGATAACTTGATATATAGGGTTATATATATGCCCCATTTAATGTAAAAATAAGGTACATACCTTTAATTGTTTGCTCTATAAAACCCTGGGGCTGCGAGAGGTTGCGGAATGAGACAGTAATTTAAAAACTATTAGAACTATATTATCGAGGCCTATAAAACTAATAATACATTTTGCGACCGGGTCTTGCAGCGATTTTTCGTTAATGATTTACTAGGCTGAACATGTGCGATTAGTACAGCCTAGTAAAAATCGCGTTTTAAACCCGCCCCCTCCAAACAGCGCCAAAATCGCCGACATGGCTGAGGGCAGATTCCTAATGACGATTCAGGTAGGTTTTGTAACATACCTACACTGGGGGCGTTAACATCGGGAGTCCCAGTTCGCCTCGATGCTGCAGTTGGACTGCTGAACCGCGGGAGAAGAACAAATGGAAGAAATAAGACTTTTGCCTTCCATCACAGTGAGGAGGTGTTGGAGATTCACTGTGATGGATGTTTGTGTAACTGTGTTAAGTGTGCGTCTTGGTTTTTGTGTAATGTAAGACTGTAGAAAATGCAATTCCATTCAAACCAAACTGTTTGAATGACAATGAAAGGCATTCTATTCTATTCTATTCTATTCTATTCTATTCTATTCTTCCACGGTCTCTCGGGTATCAAGGATGAGGCATCTGAGCAGCTCAATGGGCTATCTACTCTTCCAAAGCTGGAGCAGGCGACTTTGTACGTTGTGATGTGGTCTACTCCAACCACTGTCGATGCATCTCTGTGAGCTACTGATAAATGGTCTTGATGTTCTCTAGTCCATTCTGATTTAGTTTAGTTTAGATTATTGTCACGTTTACCGAGGTACAGAGAAAAAGCTTTTGGTTAACGCTAACCAGTCAATGGAAAGACAATACATGATTACAATCAAGACATTTACAGTGTACAGACACACGATAAGGGAATAACGTTTAGCGCAGGATAAAGCAATATCAAAGGTAGTCCAAGGGTCTCCAATGAGGTAGATAGTAGTTCAGGACTGCTCTCTAGTTGTGGGTAGGATGGTTCAGTTGCCTGATAACAGCTGGGAAGAAACTGTCTTTGAATCTGAATCACACTTCTATACCTTTTGCCCGATGTGAGAGGGGAGACGATGGAATGGCCAGGGTGTGACTCGTCCTTGATTCTAAATTGTAAGGAGTCCTCCTTCGTTACTTTGAATGGTCCTGGATCAGAAGTTTCTGCAGAACTGAGGAATATTATGCCCCTGTCCCACTTAGGAAACCTGAACGGAAATCTCTGGAGACTCTGCGCCCCGCCCAAAGTTTCCGTGATGTTCCCGGAGGATCCCAGAGGTTTTTGTCAGTCTCCAGACCTGCTTCCACTACCTGCAACCTCCGGCAACCACTTGCAACCTTCGGGAACAACACGGAAACCTTGGGTGGGAAGCAAAGTCTCCAGAGGTTTCCGTTCAGGTTTCCTAAGTGGGACAGGGGCATAACACTTCTCGTGAAAGCTTGGAGCATTTCCTTGTAATCACCTCCCATTCGAGTTTCACTGTACCTTAATTGGCACACGTGACAATAAACTGACCTTTGAACCTTTGAACCAATGAGAGATTGGAATAGAGAGTCTGCTTCAGGCATCAGTAGTCAGGCATGGGACAGCAGAATATAACTGAGAACGTAGAGGTATGAAACATATTTGTGCAGTGATCAAGGCATGGTGGCGCAGTGGTAGAGTTGCTGCCTTACATCGCCGGTTCGATCCTGACCTCGTGTGCTGTCCGTTCAGTGGTTGCACTGCGTGGGTTTTCTCTGGGTGTTTCGGTCTCCTCTCACAACCCAAAGACGTACAGGTTTGTAGGTTAGTAGGCGTTTGGAAATTGTACATTGTCCTAGGTGTGTAGGATAGTGTTAGTGTACGGGGTGATCATTGGTCGGCATGGATTGGGTCCACGCTGTATCTCTAAAGTCTGAAGTGTACAGTGTATAAGTTTGCCACTGCCTTGGGCCTGGCAGCCAACTGCCTCATGCACTATTTGACTTTGTGCAGCATAGTCTTGAGCCCACAGTTTACTGGAATATTGGCCTGTTCCAGTACAACAAAGGTCTTCTCCCACGTGGCAGTGCTGCCAGGATAGTTTTGGCAACCAGTGAGGCAACACCCTCTGAATCTTCGACTTTACATCCTCAAGGATCTATCAGAGATAGTTCATATCATGTAAGAAATATATAATAGTTCCAAAAATAAATTGGAAAATGTTCAGCCAGAAGACTGAAAGCACTTACACTGGACTTTTAGACTAGTTTAGTTTAGTTTAGTTTAGTTTAGTTTAGTTTAGTTTAGTTTAGTTTAGTTTAGTTTAGTTTAGTTTAGTTTAGTTTAGAGATACAGCATTGAAACTGGCCCTTCGGCCCACCAAGTCCGTGCCGGCCAGCAATCACCCTGCACACTAACACTAGGGACAATTTACAATTTTAAACAAAGCCAATATATCTTTGCAATGTGGAAGTAAACCGGAGCACCCGGGGAAAACCCACGAGGTCCAAGGGAGAACGTACATACTCCGTACAGTCAGCACCCATGGTCGAGATCAAAACCGGGTCTCTGACACTGTAAAAGGGCCTGTCCCACTTAGGCGATTTTTTAGGCGGCTGCCGGCGACTAGGCCTTCGCCACACAGTGGCCGGGGTGTCACCTGTATGGCCGCGATTAGTCTCCTTAGTCGCCCAAAGAGTCGTAGCGTTTTTCTGGTCGCCGCTGGATTTTGAAATGTTCAAAACTTTTCGGCGACAGTCGGCGACTGTGGGCTTGTCGTAGCTTGTCTTCTCCTGACATAGGTGCTGTCGTCAGTTGTCGTAGGCTGTCTCCAGGATGGCGTAGGTTGTGACACAGGTGACACAGGTTATCGCCGTGAGTTCCATTTGTCGCCTAAAAACTCGCCTAAGTGGGACAGGCCCAATAGTCCAGTCCCCGTTTTTTCGGCGACCTGCTACAACTATGACAGTCGCCGGTAGTCGTCTAAATAAATCGACTGGTGGGACAGGCCCTTAAGGCAGCAACTCTACTGCTGCACCACCGCGCCACCCAAAATCCATGGCAGGGGTTGAATGGGGAAATATATCACCCTGAGTGGAAGTATCAGTAGATGTTTGCTCTGCTCAATTAAACCACGTCACAGATGGCGCACGTATGTTTATACGCCTTTCCTCCATTACGAGTCATGAGGACTCCAATAGGGTTCCACATGGGCCTTGCAGAGCAGGAGAGGACACACCGGGCTTCAGTTTTTATCTATCAAAAATAATTTATTCAATTATAATACAAAGTAATATTTACAAACTAAAACTATGGTAACACACCCACCACCATAACACAAAATAACCAAATTATCTAAGACACCAGATTTTCAAATAACTATAATATAATCCTAAAGGGGCTATCCCACTTAACATATAACATATAACATATAACAATTACAACACGGAAACAGGCCATCTCGGCCCTACAAGTCCGTGCCGAACAATTATTTTCCCTTAGTCCCACCTGCCTGCACTCATACCATAACCCTCCATTCCCTTCTCATCCATATGATATCCAATCCAATTTATTGTTAAATGATACCATCGAACCTGCCTCCACCACTTCCACTGGAAGCTCATTCCACAACGCTACCACTCTCTGAGTAAAGAAGTTCCCCCTAAACTTTTGTCCCTTAATTCATGGCATGGCGATCTTTTTTTACTCGTGGTCATTTTTCAACATGTTGAAAAATACGCCGCGACCTAGCTGAGGCCTCGAATATGCGGGGACTAGTCTCGAGCATGAAGGAGAGTTACAAAGACCTCCTACAACCTTGTGTCGACCATGCTGCGCGTGTGAGTCGAAGGCAAACTCGCCAGAACCCGTGGATTAGGTCGCCCAAGTGGGACAGCCCCTTTATTCAGGATACATTCCACTCCCCGTGGTGCCCAGCGCTCCCAGAAATTCTCCAGGGCGCCCGTGGACAGCGCCTCGTCCCTCTCTTGTCCCTCCCAGGCATGGATGTAACCCCGGGAAAAGGGGCAGGCAGCCGGCTCGGGTGGAGCACTCTTCCGCCTGGCGCCGTGACTTGCGGATGGCCAGCTTGGCCAGGCCCAGGAGAAACCCGACCAGGGGGTCGCCTACGGGTTACTTTTGGGAATTTCCCACTAAATGTCGAATCAAGTCAAGTCAAGTCAAGTCAAGTTTATTTGTCACATACACATACGAGATGTGCAGTGAAATGAAAGTGGCAATGCTCACGGACTGAGCAAATCCTGAGCAAACCAGCATAGAACGTGGGAGAGAATTTTCCCCATAGTCTGAGTGTGTTTGACTGGGTTGAATCTGTAAAGATGTTTTCTCTCAGCGAGATCGCCAAGGACTAGGGTCACATAGATCTGGATAAGGCCTCAATTAAGACCAAAATGACATGGAATTTCTGGTCTCAGTGAGATGTAAATCTTTGGGATTCTACATCCAGAGTGCTGTAGATCAAAAAGATGTTTTGACTATTGGATAATAAAGGGTTGCAGTGACCAGACAGAAAAATGTAGCTCAATCCAAAGATCAAAGCCTCCTCCTGCTCCTTCTTATGTTTTATTTTAAATCTATTGTTGCATAATCTTCCTGTTTTGGACAATTCCAAAGCACTTCAATTGGCATCAGCAAGTATATTTCTCAGTATATCACATTTCAAGCAACTGTGGCTCCAGTCTCTCATAATTCCAATCCTGCTCAAAGATTCTATCAAATGAGCAGAAATGTTTTGTTCTGCTTTTGATCGAGGGGCAGAGCAACAGCAGAAGTGAATCAGATGTCCATCTGATAGTGCTTATGGCCAATGCAGATTTCATCCAAACATCTTTGTGTCGATAGCGCTCACAGTCCAGGGTATCCACAATCGGGGTGATAAAGGCAAATGTTAAAAGAATGACGAATTTAATGGAAGGTTTTAAATAAAAAAGTGCCACAGAACAGAAGTGCAACATATAAAATTATTAAAAAAACTGGACAAGCTCGATGAAGGAAAAATGTTCCAAATGTTGGGCGAGTCCAGAACCAGGGGCCACAGTCTTAGAATAAAGGGGAGGCCATTTAAGACTGAGGTGAGAAATAACATTTTCACCCAGAGAGTTGTGAATTTGTGGAATTCCCTGCCACAGAGGGCAGTGGAGGCCAAATCACGGGATGGATTTAAGAGAGAGTTGGATAGAGCTCTATGGGCTAGTGGAATCAAGGGATATGGGGAGAAGGCAGGCATGATTTATTGATTGGGGACTAGGGCCGGCCTTAGGCCGATTGGACCGATTTTTCCAAATTGGGCCCCGTGCCCAAGGGGAGCCCCGCTTTAATTTTCCGTATTTCATATGGAAATACAAATTTGCTTTGTTAAATAAAGATTTTTTAAAAAACATTCGCCATAGGGATTTTTTTACAAAACGAACATTGATAACAACCGCTGGATGGCCATCAGACACAAACGATGTGATAACTACTACTGTGGTACTTATTAACAGCCAGTAGTCAACAAGTAGTTATACAATGTCTCATCAATGCTCTGATCCACATTCCTCGGCAAATGTAATTGTGTTTTGACTCGCTGCCGCCAGAGCGGCCGAGACTCTGGTCTGGATCGGGGGGGAGAGAGAGAGTGGGGGAGGGGGGGGGGACAGTACCAGGCTATGGGGGGGGGGGGGGGTGGGAGTCTCACAACCCCCGCCAGACTACCATGTCCAGGCGCAAACAGGGCAGCAAGCTCCAGCACCGCAGCAAACTCAGCCGTGAGTATTCAACGCTAAACGCTGGGAGCGGGCAGGCGGGCGGTGTGTGAGTGGGAAAGGGGGGAGCAGAAAGGGTCAGATTTGTATGAAATTGGCGGCGTACCGGCCCACTCTTGGTCAGGGGGGGATAGAGTTAAACGACCTGAAGCAGAAACGAAAGACAACGGGTTGGATAAGTGCGAGAGGGAGACAATCTGTGGATAAACAGATCTGGGGGTTGTGTTAACTCATTCGGTGCCGGCACAACAGCAAACCACGTTGGAGGTTGGAGTCTGGTTAACATTGGTGTCGAGGTTAATGTCCGGACTGGGGTACGGGTGGGATTTAACCCTGTGTGTGTGTGTATGTGTATGTATCTGTCTGTCTGTGTCTGTGTGTGTCTGTCTGTATGTGTCTGTGTGTGTGACTGTCTGTCTGTGACTGTGTGTGTGTGACTGTCTGTCTGTGTATGTGTGTGGGTGTCTGTGTGTGACTGTGTTTGTGTATGTCTGTGTGTGTGTGTGTGTGTGTGTATGTATCTGTCTGTCCTTGTGTTGTGTGTGTGTGTGTGTGTGTGTGTGTGTGTGTGTGTGTGTGTGTGTGTGTGTGTGTGTGTGTGTGTGTGTGTGTGTGTGTCTCTGTGGCTGTGTGTGTGTGTGTGTGTCTCTGTGGCTGTGTGTGTGTGTGTGTGTGTGTGTGTGTCTGTGGCTGTGTGTGTGTGTGTGTCTGTGTGTTTCTGTGTTTCTGTGTCTCTGTGTCTGTGTGTGTGTGTGTCTCTATCTGCATTTGTGTCTGGGTGTGTCTCTGTCTGTGTGTGGGGGGGGGGTGGCGACAATGGAGAGACAGAGAGAGGAGGGATTTTCAGTTTGCAAACCACACGTTTTCAGTTAAGAATTGGTCACGATTACTGGGCAGAGTCAGAATGAGAAACACTGCTCGACTCCCACACACACACTCGTGGAGTGAACTGTAGATATAAACATGGCTGGGGGTAGAGGACTGGGGGGGAGAGAGAGAGGGAGAGAGTGAGAGTGTGAGAGAGAGAGAGAGAGAGAGAGAGAAAGAATTAGAGAGAGAAGAGAGAGGAAGGAGGGAGAGAGAGAGAGAGAGAGAGAGAGAGAGAGAGAGAGAGAGAGAGAGAGAGAGAAAATAAATTGGAGAGAGAAGAGAGAGAGGAAGGGGGGAGAGGGAGAGAGGGGGTGAGAGAATGGGAGAGAGAAGGGGGAGAGAGGGGGGAGAGAGAGGAGAGAGAGAGAGGAAGGGGAGAGAGAGGAGGAGAGGAAGAGAGGAAGGGGAGAGAGAGGGGGAGAGAGAGAGAGAAGGGGAGAGAGAGAGAACGTTTTCCCTTCTGCCTCACCACCACTGTTGGCTGCACTTTGTGAGGTTATTGGAGACCAAAACCAGTTACCCTTTAGATATCCATCTGCCCCCATCTCACTCTCCCTACCTCTCACTACCTCCCTCTACCTCCCCCTCCCACTCCCTCCTTCTTTAGAGAGGGGGGGAGGATGAGGGAAGGAAGGGGGAGAGGGCGGAGGGGAGAGAGGAGTGTGCCGCTTGGTGGAGAAGAGGGATGTGGGAACGCTGTACGCAGGTGGTGACACTCTGACACTGGGATTCCCCCCCCTGTCATTGCGCCGTCTATCTGACTCCCTGCACCCCCCCCCCCCCCCTCCCCCCCATATACCATATATTTGCATTTATATAGCGATCCTGCTGTGAAATGTTTAAGTCGAAAGTTGTATTTTATTTCAAAGTTGGAATTGGAAGATAGGGACAGAGATTTTGATAGGAGGAAAACGTTACAGCAGTTGTGTAAAAGATTGGCCAAATGGTAGGCTCAATGAAGATCGGGCGAGGGGGATTGGGGGTGGGGATAAGTATCTATAGCTTGAGACTTGCCTAAATGAGTACTGAGTGGGTAGAATGGGTTATCATTCCACTCCAAATTTCTTAGACAATAATACCTTTTATCACAATTATCACGACATTTTGCTGGATATGGATCAACGGACTCTGCATGGTACATGCTCGTAAATTAGTAAAACAAATGTTCTTCTTTAAGTACTGTTGTTTCTGGGATGGGGTGACTGATAACAAATAACCCACATTCTATATGTTGTCATAATGTGGCTGAAACAATGGCATATTTTGTGATATTTATTGAGATAGAAAATACAACTGAGTTTGGGCAAGATATTACCTTGCGGCTCTAAAGTGAGAAGCGGCTGTAAAAGGACAGCGCTGTAAAAGGACATTGGGGGGGGGGGGGAGTTCCTTTCAGACCATGTTGGAAGTCTGTCCAGGCGTAAAAGTTGTGGGGAGGGCAGGAGCGTTGAGAAGGAGGGGGTCGGCCGGGGATCATTCAGCTCAAGAGCGGGTCAGCGGGCGATGGAGAACAGGACAGCGGGCAGTGGAGCTTACTCCATATGTCAGTGCGAGTAACCTCAATTGATCCCTTGTTCGCGCTGACACAGGTAGTAAGTTCCAACTGCCACCGCCCGCTGTGATATTATCCAACACCTGCTGACACATTCCGCTCTATGATCTTTGCTGTTGAGCTGGTCCCCTCACTGTTCAGATGGAGAGCACTGTCAGAGGTGAGCGGGCCGGCAGAAGGCGCTGAGATGGCAGTCGGTTCTGCTGTCGGTAATGGAGGCCGCTCGTAGCCACGCGAGCTGCTTCCCTCCCCGGCCACAATACGGTAGCTCCGCGCCCGGAGCGCAGCAGCAGCGGTGAGTGAGTGAGTTACTGGCATAATCCCCGACCCCCTCCTTCTCAACGCTCCTGCCCTCCCCGCAACTTTACCCCTGGCTAGACTCCCCACACGCTGTGAAAGGAACTCTCCCCCGAATTGGTCCCTTGATAAGTTGAACTAGTAATGTCATTCAATAACTTGTCCCGGTGTTCTCCCGTTTTTCCCACCATCTTTCCACTTGTCATCACCCTCCACCCATTCAGTAATTCAGAAGGAAGGAGATTTGGAAGCCTTGGGAAAATTGAATTGTTACTTTATCTATTTTTATTTTTATTTTTACGGAGAGAACAATCTGCGCATGCGCGGTTTAAGATATTTTTTTAAAGCCGACTGACTGTCATATTACTCATGCCACGTGACTCATTTATAATTATTTATTTATATTTCTACGAAAATTGTTCCCAATTGGGCCCCCGCACCTCCTAAGGCCGGCCCTGTTGGGGACGATCAGCCCTGATCACAATGTATGGCGGTGCTGGCTCGAAGGGCCGAATGGCCTCCTCCTGCACCTATTTTCTACATTTCTCTCTATATTTCTATGAATCATGAAAGGCTCACAAAACATTTCCATTTCTGGACCACCATAGGCTCGGCTAAAGGGGATTAAGGTTAGGAAAATGTGAATGAAAACAGAAGTTAAGATAAAAACAGATAATGTCTCCATAATCTGCTTTTATCTTAACTTCTGAAGAAGGGTCTCGACCCGAAACATCGCCTATTCCTTCGCTCCATAGATGCTGCCTCACCCGCTGAGTTTCTCCAGCTTTTTTGCCCGCCTCCAATTTTTTCCGGCATCTGCAGTTCTTTCTTATACATGTCTCCATTTGATATGTTCAGGAAATCTTGACAAGGCCACTGGACAATCCAATCTCAAATGCAGAAGAATGGTGTTTAATCAGAATGTTGTTTAGTTTAGTTTAGTTTAGTTTAGTTTAGTTTAGTTTAGTTTAGTTTAGTTTAGTTTAGTTTAGTTTAGTTTAGTTTAGTTTAGTTTAGTTTAGAGATACAGCACAGAAACAGGCCCTTCGGCCCATCGAGTCCGCACCGACCACATTAAAACTATCCAACACCCTCTAGGGACAATTTACATTTATACTAAACTAATTTACTTACAAACCTGTACGTCTTTGGGCTGTGGGAAGAAACCGAAGATCTCGGAGAAACCCCTCGCAGGTCACGGGGAGAACATACAAACTCCATACAGACAGCATCCGTAGTCGGGATTGAACCCGGGTCTCCAGCGCTGCAAGAGCTGTAAGGCAACAACTCTACCAAAGCCCCAATACTGGTTAACAAGTGAATCTTTCTCTAGAAAGTTAAGGCTGAGCAAGAGTACTTGCTGAGGGATGCATTGAAGCCCGGTGCAACCATCGCCAAGGCTCTGTGGGGTGGGACCACAGACTCGAGTCCTTCTGCTGCTGGACATTGAGGGGGCAGAGTGTGGTGGAGACGCCCTCAAAATAATTCCACCCCAGGAGGGGGGTAATATTGTGAAAACACTACATAACGACAAATTGAATGTATGTATAGCCTCCAAGAATGTTGGAAGAATTTTTTGCACAGTTCCTGTATTGTACATATATTTTTACTTTGAATAAAATTTATTTTGATTTAAAAGAAAAGGAAGGACTGAGCATTAACTTCAATGCGGATTACATGGTTACACGGCCTTTTTTCTGTGCTGTTAAATTTATGCCATTCGTTCCACATAGAAGATCAGCAATAGAAATAGGAGTTGCCCCCCTCAGTCTCTACACAGCCTACTCCACAATTCAATAAGACCATATACCCTTTGACTATGATCTTAGGGCTCATTTCGATGTTTATGCCCAATCCTTCAAGCCATTGCTTTTCCTGTAATCCAGCAATCAATCTTTAATTTACTGCCTCCAGGGCAGCGTTTCTCAACCGGGGTTTCCCGGAACACTAGGGTTCCGTGAGAGATTGCTCGGGGTTCCAAGAGAAATAGTGATATGTTCAAGAAGGAACTGGTGATGCTGGAAAATCGAAGGTAGACAAAAATGCTGGAGAAACTCAGCGGGTGCGGCAGCATCTTTGGAGCGAAGGAAATAGGCAACGTTTTCGGGCCGAAGTCTGAAGAAGGGTTTTGGCCTGAAATGTTGCCTATTTCCTTCACTCCATAGATGAAAAAAATGAAATGAAATGAAATGAAATGAAATGAAATGATTCAATTTATTGTCATTGTCAGTGTACAGTACAGAGACAACGAAATGCATTTTTAGCATCTCCCTTGAAAGGGAGACACAGGGCGTCGCGGTGTGCCCGCGCCTGCCGCCGTACATTCCATTACAGGCAAAGGTGGGTGAAGTGTCTTGCCCAAGGACACAACGACAGTATGCACTCCAAGCGGGATTTGAACCGGCTACCTTCCGGTCGCCAGCCGAACTCTTAGCCCATTGTGCTATCTGTCGCCTCTTGCTGCCGCACCCGCTGAGTTTCTCCAGCATTTTTGTCTAGAAATAGTGATATACTAGACCAAGCGAGGACCTGTTGGGTCCCCGTCCCCCAACGCTATATTTCCCCAGTAGCACTCACCTATACACGACGCTGGATGTTAAAATGGCGATCCTGGCCCGGCAACCCTCCCCCACTGCGCCAGCGCAGCTGACGGATCCCCGTTGTGAAGCCAGAGATTTCTGTTGTGACGCGCGTCAAAATGGCGATCTCAAAATGGCGGCGGGCCAACTGCGCGGGCGTGGCTGACGATCTCAAAATGGCGGCAGGCCCGGCAAATCCCAACTTATCGGTTCCCTGAGACATGAAAATTATTTCAAGCGTTCCGCAAGGGTAAAAAGGTTGAGATATAGGCTGCTCTAGGGTATAGAATCCCAAATATTGACAATCTCAGGGTAGAAATTTCTTCTCATCCCCAATTTGAAATGGCCAATCCCTCACTCTAAGAGTGTGCACCCAATGTACTCTGCCTCATTATGGGAAAGATTCTAACTGTATGCATCCGGTTTAATCTACTAAGATCTCTCACATACTTCTTGGGTGTCTCATTGAAGACTGCAGTGGAGTTTTCTCTGTTCTCCTAGCCAATAGTTAAACCACACTAATAACATTTAAACATATTGTCTGATTATTCCCTCATTGCTTTTTGGGGAAATTTTTAGTTAAAAATTGTCTGTCACATTTTTTTAACAGATTCAGCACAGAAACAGGCCCTGCAGCCCACCGAGTCTGCAACGTCCAGCGATCCCGTTCCCTACCCGTAGCCCCCAGAGTAGGCGTGGTCCTCCAACTCAAGCCATTCCCGAACGTAAGATTCCATCACTCCCCTGCCTCCCTCAGCAGTGGGCTTAAAAAAAAATTACATTTGCACTTGCCCTGCGTGTTGCAATAGCAATTGGCCCTCCCCCTCATTCGAAGTGTGTTGGAAGCTGGCTGGAATGATTTTAACAGTAAAAATCTTGTGAAAGTTACCATTTTTAAAGCTTTAATCATGTATAACGTGATATTTAGGATGAAATCTTCAGTGAAGCTGATCACTGCTAGCCGAGCCATTGTGATGTCATCAGTTGAAGCTGGTCTTTTTAAATTCAAAGACTTTCGATTTTTTTAAACTTTAATCAGTAACAAGTCGAGAAATAAAGCATAAAATGTTCAGTGAAGGTGTTCTCTGCCTAGCGGGGGAAAATGTGAATCAGAATACGTAACTAACACTAGTCCTCCAAATTTGTCTCTTCCTTTTGTGTACTGAATGTAAAACTGCCTCCAATTCTAGCCATTGAGCCATAGAGTAATTTTGAGTGGAAACAGGCCCTTCAGCCCATCAAGTCCGCACCGACCAGCGATCCCTGCACATTAACACTATCCTGCACACGCTAAGGACAATTTACATTTATACCAAGTCAATTTACCTACAAACCTGTACATCTTTGGAGTGTGGTAGGAAACCAAAGATGTCTGAGAAAACACACGCTGGTCAAGGGGATAACATACAAACCCTGTGCAGACAGCACCCGAAGTGGGAATCAAACTTGGATCTCCGGCACTGCAAGCGCTGCAAGGCAGTAACTCTACCGCAGCAACACCTGTTTTCTGCATTCATTATCAGTACTTCAATGACTGTAAAGAATGAAGGAGAGTATCTTGAAGATAGACACAAAATGCTGAAGCAACTCAGCAGGACAACGCTGAGTTACTCCAGCATTTCGTGTCCACCTTCGGTGAAAAGCAGCATCTGCAGTTCCTTCCAAAAAAATGAATGTGTTGAATTATTTTAGAATTGAGAGCATGGCATTAAAACTACATTGACAGTAACTTGAGCTACCAGAGGAAGCTACAGAGATAGAAATAATGGGTAGACAAAAATGCTGGAGAAACTCAGCGGGTGAAACATAGAAACATTGAAACATAGAAATTAGGTGCAGGAGTAGGCCATTCGGCCCTTCGAGCCTGCACCGCCATTCAATATGATCATGGCTGATCATCCAACTCAATATCCCGTACCTGCCTTCTCTCCATACCCTCTGATCCCCTTGGCCACAAGGGCCACATCTAACTCCCTCTTAAATATAGCCAATGAACTGGCCTCAACTACCCTCTGTGGCAGAGAGTTCCAGAGATTCACCACTCTCTGTGTGAAAAAAGTTCTCCTCATCTCGGTTTTAAAGGATTTCCCCCTTATCCTTAAGCTGTGACCCCTTGTCCTGGACTTCCCCAACATCGGGAACAATCTTCCTGCATCTAGCCTGTCCAACCCCTTAAGAATTGTGTAAGTTTCTATAAGATCCCCTCTCAATCTCCTAAATTCTAGAGAGTATAAACCAAGTCTATCCAGTCTTTCTTCATAAGACAGTCCTGACATCCCAGGAATCAGTCTGGTGAACCTTCTCTGCACTCCCTCTATGGCAATAATGTCCTTCCTCAGATTTGGAGACCAAAACTGTACGCAATACTCCAGGTGTGGTCTCACCAAGACCCTGTACAACTGCAGTAGAACCTCCCTGCTCCTATACTCAAATCCTTTTGCAATGAAAGCTAACAAATCCCTTGCTTCAAATCCCTCTATTTCCTGCATATTTATGTGCCCAATCCATTTTGATTCCACCACCACCCCTGGGATTGCATACTTGTTTGGAATATACACTATCATGCCAGAACAGTTTTAATTTACTATCACCTTTACCACAAGGTTCTTCTCTGTGTCCTACTTATCACTAAAGCTGAGAGCAATGCTGTCTATACGTTTGAAGCTTACGTAAAGCCTGTAATTACAGTTTTCAAAATTCCAAAATCATAGTGGCAGAATCCTGCTTCTCCACCAAGTAATATTTTCTCACGGCCCATAATTTTCAATCTGTAACCAATAACGGTTCCAGTTATTCCTTAACAGACTTTATTGCGTTTACTTGGAAAATATGAAATACCAGATATTTATAATAAAAGCCAGGCTTGTGTTTATTTGGCACCTGATCATGTCTCTCCATAAAACACACATATGATCAGCGTTTGACGGCACTGGGCCTGTACTCGCTGGAGTTTAGAATTGATGAGGGGGGAACCTCAATGAAACGTACCGAATAGTGAAAGGGCTGGATAGAGTAGATGTGGAGAGGAGGTTTCCACTAGTGGGATAGTCTAGGCCCAGAGGTCAGAGCCTCAGGATTAAAGGACCTTCCTTTAAGAAGGAGATGAGGAGGAATCTCTTTAGGAGATAGATAGATTATTGATTAGTATGGGTGTCAGCGGTTATGGGGAGAAGGCAGGAGAATGGGGTTGAGAGGGAAAGATAGATCTGCCATGAATGAATTGCAGAGTAGACTTGATGGGCCGAATGGCCTAATTCTGCTCCTATCACTTATGAACTTATGAGCTAAACATTTGACGTTTCATGTAATCTCACAGACCTACATAAAGGTGAATGGGCAGTGAATGTTCATGTGAAGAGTTGAATGGTGGCCTATGTTTTGCAGTTTTGAAAGATACAGCATAGAAACAGGACCTTTGGCCCACCGAGGCTGCGACCACTGGTCCTAGACTCTCCCACTAGTGGAAGCATGCTCTTCACTTCCACTCTATCCAAGCTTTTCACTATTCTGTATGTTTCAATGAGGTCCCACCTCATTCTTCTAGACTCATACGAGTACAGGCCCAGTGCCGACAAACGCTCATCATAGGTTAACCCACTCAGTCCTGGGATCATTGTTGTAAACTTTCTTGTGTCGATGATGAGGAAACGATAAACGGTTCATTGTTGATTGAGGGGAAGGATTCAAGGAGGCATACAAACTGTAAAACTAATCAAGACAGTGAAACTAGTCGGAGAATTCTGGTGGGGGAGGGAGCGAGAGACAGGGGATGCAAAGGTTACTTGATGTAAGATAAATTAATATTCATACCACTGGGTTTTTAAGCTGCCCAAGCGAAATATGAGGTGCGGTTCTTCCATGACATGGTTGGGTTTCCAGACTACAGAGGAGAGGTCACAAACTAGTGCCTATTGAAGAAAATAGGAAGAAAGCAGTGTGTGGAAATGTTCCATCTAAAATGGGATTCAATTTAAGCAGTGGTGGGATATTGAAAAGGTTGCAGCAAAAATCAAAAAGTATTTTTTTTAATTATGTAGGAGTACAGATTAGATTGTCCCTCAGTGTTGTAGGTTTTAGTAGCTCTACCATTACACCACCGTGCCACCATGGTGCCCTGGTAGTCTAGGTCTGCAATGAGCTACCAGAGGAAGCTACAGAGATAGAAATAATGGGTAGACAAAAATGCTCGAGAAACTCAGCGGGTGAGAAACTCAGCGGGTGAAACATAGAAACATAGAAACATAGAAATTAGGTGCAGGAGTAGGCCATTCGGCCCTTCGAGCCTGCACCGCCATTCAATATGATCATGGCTGATCATCCAACTCAGTATCCCGTACCTGCCTTCTCTCCATACCCTCTGATCCCCTTGGCCACAAGGGCCACATCTAACTCCCTCTTAAATATAGCCAATGAACTGGCCTCAACTACCCTCTGTGGCAGAGAGTTCCAGAGATTCACCACTCTCTGTGTGAAAAAAGTTCTCCTCATCTCGGTTTTAAAGGATTTCCCCCTTATCCTTAAGCTGTGACCCCTTGTCCTGGACTTCCCCAACATCGGGAACAATCTTCCTGCATCTAGCCTGTCCAACCCCTTAAGAATTTTGTAAGTTTCTATAAGATCCCCTCTCAATCTCCTAAATTCTAGAGAGTATAAACCAAGTCTATCCAGTCTTTCTTCATAAGACAGTCCTGACATCCCAGGAATCAGTCTGGTGAACCTTCTCTGCACTCCCTCTATGGCAATAATGTCCTTCCTCAGATTTGGAGACCAAAACTGCACGCAATACTCCAGGTGTGGTCTCACCAAGTACAAGGACCCTGTACAACTGCAGTAGAACCTCCCTGCTCCTATACTCAAATCCTCTTGCTATGAAAGCCAACATACCATTCGCTTTCTTTACTGTCTGCTGCACCTGCATGCCTACCTTCAATGAGTGGTGTACCATGACACCCAGGTCTTGCTGCATCTCCCCCTTTCCCAATCGGCCACCATTTAGATAATAGTCTGCTTTCCCGTTTTTGCCACCAAAATGGATAACCTCACATTTATCCACATTATACTGCATCTGCCAAACATTTGCCCACTCACCCAGCCTATCCAAGTCACCTTGCAGTCTCCTAGCATCCTCCTCACACCTAACACTGCCCCCCAGCTTAGTGTCATCCGCAAACCTGGAGATATTGCCTTCAATTCCCTCATCCAGATCATTAATATATATTGTAAATAGCTGGGGTCCCAGTACTGAGCCTTGCGGTACCCCACTAGTCACTGCCTGCCATTGTGAAAAGGACCCGTTTACTCCTACTCTTTGCTTCCTGTTTGCCAGCCAGTTCTCTATCCACATCAATACTGTGGGGTGAGAAACTCAGCGCTGAGTTTCTCCAGCATTTTTGTCTTCCTTCGATTTTTCCAGCATCTGCAGTTTTTTCTTAAACGAGATAGAAATAACGGTGACTTTCAAAAGCCATTTGGTCAAATACTTGTTTAGGAAGGGGTAAGAAGAATATCGACCACATTAGACAAATGGGACTAGCCCGCAATGTGAACTTGGTCGGCATGGACAAGGTGAGCTGAAGGAGTTTTTCTGTGGAATCAAAATCAATGAAGCAATAACTCTTAAAAGATAATTGACTGGAAAAGGAAGTCCAATTGTTGAATAAAGTTTAGAAAAGTATAAATATGGGAAGTCGAGAGTCAATTTAACACTCGTAAACATTTATTTTGTTTGCCCCGTCTCCGGTGGTGGTTTGGGAAGTTGAATGCAGAACTCAAGGTAGTTCAGCTGAACCAGGAATCCATGTTAGTGATCTTTCAACAACATGAAGCACTTTTCTACAGACGTCGTTGCAATGAACTATTTCTTTCCAGGAAACTGGCCAGGTCCTCAAGGGAGTGGGCCTCTGGCTTACAATCAGTCCATTTGAGCTGCAGTGGGTTGTGTAGGAGTGTGTGTAGGTGGTGAGCTGATCCCAGGAAAAAGGGCACCCTCCCATCCTGTGGGGGAAATTCACTGGGAATGACTCAATCCTTCCTTCATGTTGCAGGGCTGAAATTCAAACATTTTCTGCATGTAAAAGTTGACTTAATCGTGATTTGGTAACTATTCTTAGCATGGTATTCATTAGAACCATTCATGGATTTCATCTCACATGCACAGTTTATTACTAATGGCAATGAATTGGTTCTGGATTAGTTTTTGGCTTGGGAAAAGGAGAAACACAAAGCGCAGGGGCCTGCACAACTAGTGAGAAATTCCAGGAACTCACTGTGAAAAGATTAACAATGCAGTGATGTCGTCCAGGATCAATCCCTTGTGCTTTAAGATGGACGCAAAACGCTGGAGTAACTCAGCGGTCCTCCAAACAGCATTTCTGGATAGAAGGAATGGGTGACGTATACTTTGGCCATACAGGCATTCAGGAACACAAAGGAGAGAAACAAACCATTTAGCCTCCTCTGCTTGTCCTCCATGCGATCAAATCATGGTTGCTCCGTGATAAATTACCCTTAATTTTCGGGAATGCAATCCTAGTTTTTGTAAACTCTTGCAATTCACCTCCAAGTTGCAAGAATTGTTCTTGTAAAAGTTATATGGCAATGCCTATCGCACTAATAGCCCAATATAACCTGAGCAGATGTGATCTCCTGAACTGCTCACAGAACTCCAGCTACAGTTTAATTAATTCCTTGCAAACTGGAATCATTTTTTAACCCCTTATTTCTTTTTTTTTTAACTGATCTCCAGTAATCTGTTCCCTTTTCAATCAAGAGTTCAAACAAGTTCAGGTCAGCATTCCCAACCCAGTTTGATTACGGATGGGATCATTAAGAATATTTAATCTCTGAATCAATGCCACCTTTATATAAGATGCCAGTGAATATGTGATCTAACTCCACATGGGGCAAGCACTGAGGAGTTTGAGTGTGCAGTTTGGGCTCATTTCAAGGTAAATCAGAGTCATGCAGTGAGTAACTCGCTGGTTGATGTTTACAATGCCACACATCATGCTCCGACATTTTCCTCACCTCCAACGGGATTCTAACACTAGTCACATCTTCCCTTCTCCACCCTTTCTGCTTCCCGCCATTAAAGGCACTACCCTTCCTGAGGTCAGCTGTTGCTGGCCCTGATTTGTTCTTGTCTTTTCTCACTTCCAGTTTATTTCCTCCCCCTCTCATTACTTTCAGTCCGAAGAAGGATTCTGTTCCGAAACGTCACCTATTTGTTTTCTCCAGAGATGCTGCCTGATCCATTGATTTACTCCAGCATTTTGTGTCTATCTTTATCTACTCAACACTCTGACTAATGAAGGGAAATGTGCCAAAAGCCTTCTTGACCACCCAATCTACCTGTGACAATTTTTCAAAGAACCACAGTATGTACCCATTCTCCTAGATCCCTCTGCTCCACAACATGTCCCAGAGCCCTGCCATTCATCATTTAGTCCCTGCCCTACATAGAAACATAGAAAATAGGTGCAGGAGGAGGCCATTCGGCCCTTCAGCCCTTCGAGCCAGCACCGCCATTCATTGTGATCATGGCTGATCGTCCCGTATCAATAACCCGTGCCTGCCTTCTCCCCATATCCCTTGACTCCACTAGCCCCTGGAACTCTATCTAACCCTTTCTTAAATCCATCCAGTGACTTGGCCTCCACTGCCCTCTGTGGCAGGGAATTCCATAAATTCACAACTCTCTGGGTGAAAATGTTTTTTCTCACCTCAGTCTTAAATGACCTCCCCTTTATTCTAAGACTGTGGCGCCTGGTTCTGGACTCGCCCAACGTTGGGAACATTTTTCCTGCATTTGGCTTGTCCAGTCCTTTTATAATTTTATATGTTTCTATAAGATCCCCTGGTTGGACTTCCTAAAATGCGACACCTTACATTTTCCCGTATTAAACTCTGCAACCATTCCTCAGCCCATCTGCCCAATGGATCAAGATCCTGCTGCAATTTTTGACAACCATCTTTACTATCTACAGTACCACCCATTTTAATGTCATCCGCAAAGTTACAAATCATGCCCTGTACGTTCGCATAGAGTGGTGGGGTCACGGTGGCGCAGCGGTAGAGTTGCTGCCTTACAGATAATGCAGCGCCGGAGACCCGGGATCGATCCCGACTACGGGCGCTGTCTGTACAGAGCTTGTACATTCTCCCCATGATCCACGTGGGTTTTCTCCAAGATCCTCGGTTTCCTCCTACACTCCAAAGACGTACAGGTTTGTAGATTAATTGGCTTGGTAAATATAAAAATTGTAGGATACTTCCACTATAGTGGACTCTTCGGGAGTGATGACCACAAGACAACACAAGACAAATAGAGTGTGGAAACAGGCCCTTCGGCCCAACTCGCCCACACTGACCAACATGTCCCACCTACATGAGTCCCACTTGTCTGCAATGGGCCAAAGCTAAAGCTGTCCTATCCATGTACCTGTCTAATTGTTCCTTAAATGTGCGATAGTCCCTGCCACTACTACCTCCTCTGTGAGCTTGTTCCATTCACTCACCACCCTTTGTGTGATAAAAGGGACACATCAGATTCCTATAAAATCTTTCGCCCTTCACCTTGAACCTATGCACTCCGGTTCTCGATTCCCCTACTCTGGGCAAGAGACTCTGTGCATCTACCCGATCTATTCCTCTCATGATTTTGTACATCTCTATACAGTAAGACCACCCCTCATCCTCCTGTGTACCAGAGAATAGTCCCAGCCTACTCAACCTGTCCCTGCAGCTCACACCCTCTAATCCTGGAAACATCCTTGTAAATCTTCTCTGCACCATTTCCAACTTGACAACATCTTTCCTATAACATGGTGCCCAGAACTGAACACAATACACTAAATGCAGCTTCACCAACGTCTTACTAAACTGCATCATGACCTCCCAACTTCGATAATACTCTGACTGATGAAGGCCAATGTGCCAAAAGCCTTTTTAACCATTCCATCTACCGGTGATGCCACCTTCAAGGAAATATGTACTTGCATTCCTAGATCCCCTTGCCCTTCAACACACCCCAGAGCCCTACCATTCACCATGTAGGTCCTGCCCATGTTAGACTTTCCAAAATGCAACACCTTTCTCTGTATCAAATTATATCAACTATTCCACAACCCACCTGGTCAACTGATCAAGACATCTGCTGTCATTTTTGCCAACCATCTTCACTATCTGCGCTACCACCCACTTTTGTATCATCTGCAAACTTGCTAATCATGCCATGTACATTCTCATCTTAATTATTGATGTAGATGACAAACAGTAACGGGCCCAGCACCGAACCCTAGGGCACACCACTAATCACAAGCTTCCAGTCGAAGAAGCAACCTAAAGGGCCTGTCCAACGAGCATGCGACTCCATGCGGCGAGCGCGACCTAACGTGGTCGCTTGAGCCGTACGGCCTTGCGGGGCCGGTCCCACTTCGATCGCTGGAGCCGTATGGAGTTGTGCGGAGCTGGTCCCGACATCGCGCGGGGCTCCGCAAAGCTGCCTCTGTTCAAAAATTCCATGGCCAGCCGCCCCGCAGCCGCCTCGACACCGTACGCACCACCTCGACGGGCCAATGCAGCGTCTCAACGCCGTACACAGCATCTTGACGCCGTATGTCACGCGCGAGCTTCCTGTGGACTTCGCTCGAACGTCACGTCACTCACCCAACCTCCGCGCGGCCCCCGCTTCTGGTTTGGTTGCGCTCGCCGCATGCAGACGCATGCCGGTGGGACCGGCCCCATACGGGGATCACTCAACCTCCGCACAACCCCCGCATGGCCCACGCTTCCGGTTTGGTCGCGCTTGCCGCATGCAGTCGCATGTTCGTGGGACAGGCCTTTTACACCATCACGTGCTGCTTCCTTCAATGAAGCCAATTTTATAAAACGCTCAGCTATCTCTACGTATCCCATGCAATCTAACCTTCCAGAGCAGCCTACAATGTGGAACCTGGTTGATTGCATTGCTGGTCCATATTTCCCACATCTACAGCTCTACCCTTCTTTGGCTCATCTGCAAAATCAGATTCATGAGACACGACCTCCCACATACGAAACTATGCTGACTATCCCGAATCAGCCCTTGTACATCGTAAATCTTATCTCTCAGAATGCTCTCCAGTAACTTTCTAACCACGAATGTTTGACTCACTTTGCCTACAGTTGCCAAGTTTTTCTCAGCAGCCCTTCTTAAGTAGAGGCACACATTTTCCACCCTCCAGTTTTTCCAGTAGCCCGTATTTAATAATGACTCATAAATCTTAGCCAGTGACCACTGCCCAGTCTATCATCGCTTTCCCCCACCATCGAAGGAATCTATTGCAGTTGTTGCCTCAAAAAGGCTGCCAACATCATCAAAGACCCACAGACTCATCTCTCCGTTGCCATCGGGAAGAAGGTACAGGAGCTTGAAAACTGGAACATCCAGGTTCAAGAACAGCTTCTTCCCCACAGCCATCAGGCTATTAAACACGACATCAAACAAACTCTGAACAATAACAGTCTATTGCACTTTATCTGTTTATTTATTGTGTATATATATATATGGTCTGTGGTATATAGACACACTGAACTTTTATCTCTTGTTCTGTATTTTATTTACATATTCTGTTGTGCTGCAGCAAGCAGGAGTTTCATTGTCCTATCTGGGACACAATGAAACTTTCTTGACTCTTGACTTGACTTGGAATTCCCTCTCTACATTCCTACAGCATCCTCGGATATTCCTGATCAGGCCCGGGAGATTTGTCTACCTTCATACGACTTTCACAAGACTGCCATCGAGATATTTCCATTAGCTGCTCCATGTTGCTGGTTCTCCTGTCTTTCTCCATTGTAAAAGCAGAGGATCTTACTCATTGAGGATCTTGCCGACCTCCTGTGGCTCCATACAGAGTTGGCCACTGATTCCTGACGGTTGGCCCTATTCATAGCTTTCATTGCAAAAGGATTTGAGTATAGGAGCAGGGAGGTTCTACTGCAGTTGTACAGGGTCTTGGTGAGACCACACCTGGAGTATTGCGTACAGTTTTGGTCTCCAAATCTGAGGAAGGACATTATTGCCATAGAGGGAGTGCAGAGAAGGTTCACCAGACTGATTCCTGGGATGTCAGGACTGTCTTATGAAGAAAGACTGGATAGACTTGGTTTATACTCGCTAGAATTTAGGAGATTGAGAGGGGATCTTATAGAAACTTACAAAATTCTTAAGGGGTTGGACAGGCTAGATGCAGGAAGATTGTTCCCGATGTTAGGGAAGTCCAGGACAAGGGGTCACAGCTTAAGGATAAGGGGGAAATCCTTTAAAACCGAGATGAGAAGAACTTTTTTCACACAGAGAGTGGTGAATCTCTGGAACTCTCTGCCACAGAGGGTAGTTGAGGCCAGTTCATTGGCTATATTTAAGAGGGAGTTAGATGTGGCCCTTGTGGCTAAGGGGATCAGGGGGTATGGAGAGAAGGCAGGTACGGGATACTGAGTTGGATGATCAGCCATGATCATATTGAATGGTGGTGCAGGCTCGAAGGGCCGAATGGCCTACTCCTGCACATAATTTCTATGTTTCTATGTTTCTATGTTTCTATTCTCTCTCCGGTTACCCTTTTCCTTTCAATGTATCAATAAAATCTTTGGAATTATCCTTTTAGTGTTATCTGCAATTGGAAGAAAGCGCAGTGAAGCTTTACTTTGTCATTGTAGAAGAGTGATGTGGACAATTGCAAGAGGTTCAGATGGAGGATTGAGAACATTTGTTAGGCAGATAGGGACACAAAAAGCTGGAGTAACTCAGCGGGACAGGCAGATAAAGCTTTACCTTCCCTCACAGTGAGGAGGTGCCTGGGGGTAGATTCACTGTGATGGATGTTTGTGTTAAATTGTGTTTAATTGCGTGTTTTGTTGCTTTCTTACTGTTATGACTTTTGTTGAAACTTGTTTTTGAATTACAAATGAAGATATTTAATTCAATTCAATTCAATTCAATTCATCTCTGGAGAGAAGGAATGGGTGACATTTCAGGTCAGGAGGCTGGTTCGGGATAAGGGAAATGAGAGATATAGACGATGATGTAGAGAGATAAAGAACAATGAATAAAAGATATGCAAAAAAGTAACGATGATGAGAGGCAGAGGTGGACTGATACTTACAAGCAAGAATCTCCCCGTGACCTGTGTGGGTTTTCTCCGAGATCTTCAGTTTCCTCTCACACTCCAAAGACGTACAGGTCTGTAGGTTAATTGGCTTGGTAATGTGTAAATTGTCCTTAGTGTCCCTAGTGTGTGTAGGATAGTGTTAGTGTGCGGGGATCTCTGGTCGGTGGGGATTCGGTGGGCAGAAGGGCCTGTTTCCACGCTGTATCCCTAAACTAAAAAAACTAAACTAGCAATGGAAAAAGCGTTCCTTCTCAGCATCATTTTGCTTGTCTTGCATATATTTAATCCGTTGCATCTCAATGGATTATCCCCAACATACTCATACTCATACGTTATGAGTGACCGGAGATGCGATCCAGAAAATAATTTACACAGACTTTAAACACACACTGAAAAAAAGACGAAAAAACGGACAGACTGTTGGCGGGGCTGCCAATCGTGCGGCGCCCCCTGGTGGTCATTTTAAGCTGAACTGAGCTGCCTAAAAATGATGAGCATTCAGGTATTTTGCAGTGCAATTAAATTTTAGTATATTCAAGTGAGGTGTGGAACCAGAGGGAGCAATTGTGTGTAGACTGAATAAATGCTTAAAGGATGAAAAGGAATCTCCCCAGAGTCTTGTTTAAA